>CM016614.1:13932261-13959761 GCA_005393395.2 Gossypium australe
GTGAAAGGATCGAAAGGATGGAAAGAAGCCAGAAAGAGTTGCAAGAATAGTTAGCCAAATCACAGCAAGAAGCAAGGGACCTGATGATGAGATCCCGCGAGGAATCACGAGAACATAAGGATCAAATGGATAGAATGTTGAAGATATTGACGGCTATGGCCAACGGAAAAGGACTTGTGCAAAGTCCTGACATTACAGAGCCTCATTCGAGGGATAATCAAGATCTGCTCTACGCTCATGCAACGCAAAGAGGATATCCTCAAGGGAACCCAGTAGGCCTGGAACAACAACCCATCCCACCTACCCATTTGGGGGAGGGTATATACGTATCAAACGCTGGGGATAATTCGGCTAATCCGATGGTTTCGGATTTGGATGATCTGATGGAAATAGCTAGGTTAAAGAGGGATGGCCATGATGCTGAAGAAAAATATAAGAGTCTAGAAGAAAGACTCAAGGCGGTGGAAGGTACTGGAGTCTTTTCTTCGCTAAGTGCCAAGGAGCTTAGTTTAGTGCCCGATCTGGTTCTACCCCCAAAGTTTAAGGTGCCGGATTTTGAGAAGTATGAGGGAACGAGATGTCCGAAAGCACACCTTATTATGTTCTGTCGAAAGATGGCTGGACACTTGAACGAGGACAAGCTGTTAATACACTGCTTCCAGGATAGCTTGATCGGATCGGCCCTCCGATGGTATGATCAGCTTAGCACCGAGAGGATCCGGTCATGGAAGGACCTGGCAACTGCATTCTGTGAACAATATAAGCATGTTTCTGATGTGGCTCCCGACCGGATGACGCTACAAATGTTGGAAAAGAAGCCAACGGAGACCTTCAGACAATACGCTCAGAGATGGAGGGATCTCTCAGTCCAGGTCGAGCCCCCACTAACTAAAAGTGAGGTAATGGTCCTTTTTATCAATACTTTGAGGGCGCCATTCTACGACAAACTGGTGGGAAACGCCACGAAAGATTTCGCCGACCTCGTAATATCTGGCGAACTCATCGAAAATAGCATCAAAAGTGGAAGAATGGAGGGCCCTGAGAGCTCGAAAAGACCAACACCTGCAAAGAAAAAAAATCCCGAAGCCCATATGGTGGGGACCGGGAGCCACTATGCTCCTAATCCATATCCGACACAACCACGACCTCAGTTTCGCCCACCGTCAAATTTATACTTTCCTCCACAAAGCCCCTACTATCAAGCACCTCCTCCCTATCCCGTTTATGCCGCCGACAATCAAAGACCATTCACCATATTCCCGCCAAATACCATGTTTGCCCAAAGTCAGCCAAAAAACGAACAAAGACCAGTAAAACCCAACCCTGATAGACCCCAATTCACCCCCATTCCTGTGTCATACGGAGAACTGTGCCCGAAGCTATTGGAAAAATAGTTAATCTCACCACATTACATGGCACCATTGAAGCCCCCGTTCCCAAAGTGGTACGATCCCAACGCTAATTGCATGTATCATGCCGGGAATCAGGGACACTCTACAGATAACTGTCTAGCCTTTAAGAGAAGAGTGCAAGGCCTCATCGACGTCGGGATCTTGCGGTTTGATGGTACCAACAATATGACAAGAAACCCTAACCATGCCACAGGGAACGTGAATATGGTGACACCGGAAGATAGGTGGCGAGCCAGAAGCTGTGTCTCTAGGATAAGGACACCTTTGGAGAAGGTCTGGGAAGTAATGGTTGAGAAGGGCATGCTCGATAGGAATTTCAAGGAGGAAAGCGTGAAGAGTCCAAGTTTCTGTGTCTTTCACGGCATATCAGGACACCATATCCAATCTTGCGAGGAGTTCAAAGAGCTGCTTCAAAGCATGATGGACAATAAAAAGGTGGAAATCTTCAATAAGATGGAAGAGACCGGTGGAAAGGAGATATGTGCATCTGAGGGCCAATCATCAGGACCTCCCTACAGTGCCGATCGGCCTTTGGTAATCTACTACGAGGCAAAGAAGGAAGAGAGGAAACCAAAAATGATAATCCAAGTACCTTCCCCTTTCCCTTACACGGATAGCAAGGCGGTGCCATGGAAGTATGATGTCAACGTCACCACACCCGAGGCTACAACTGGAAGCATCAGTGAGGTGGGGCATTTTACCCGCAGTGGGAGGTGCTATTCCCCTGAGGTGGTTGAGACGAGGAAGAAAACCGTTGGCACGAGTCAGAAAGGGAAGACACCAATACTCGAGGTCGAGGGCGAGGTTGAAATACAATCTGAACGAGGAGCAAAGGAACCAGTGACCGAGGATGAAGCACAGGAATTCTTAAAGTTCATTAAGCACAGCGAATACAGTGTTGTGGAACAGCTGAATAAAAACCGGCAAAAATCTCAGTATTATCCTTGTTGTTGAACTCAGAGCCACATCGAAACGCATTACTAAAGGTGTTGAACCAAGCATATGTGCCAAGCAATGTGCCCATTGAAAAACTCGATAGGTGGTTGAACAATTTAAACGCGGATAATTTCATCTCCTTCAGCGATGATGAAATACCACCTAATGGTAGGGGCTCTGTTAAAGCATTGCACATCACAACCGGGTGCAAAGGATATATAATACCGCATGTGCTTATTGACAACGGGTCCGCGCTCAATGTCATGCCGTTGGCTACACTATCTAGGACGCCCGTTGACATGTCTTATCTGAGGCCGTGCCATTCTGCGGTAAGGGCATTCGACGGAACACGGCGAGAAGTTATGGGAAAAATCGAGATCCCTCTAGAGGTAGGGCCGTGCACGTACAATGTTGAATTCCAAGTCATGGACATTGCTCCTTCATATAATTGCCTCTTAGGAAGGCCCTGGATCCAATCCGCAGGAGCGATCCCTTCATCTCTTCATCAGAAAATAAAGTTAATTATTGATAACTGCCTGATCACGATCGCCGGTGAAGAAGACATCGTCGCATCGCTGAATACTGACACACCCTACATCGAGGCAAACAGAGATGTGCCAGAATGCTCCTTCCGTTCCTTCGAATTCATCAACGCTACGTTTGTCGCCGAAGGAGATAAGGCTCCCACACCCAAGCTGTCAAGAAACACCAAGATGGGAGTCAAGTTGACAGTAGGAAAAGGTGCCCGGGCAGGGAAGGGTTTAGGAAGACACCAACAAGGGATAGCTAGAGCACTAAACCCTGTACATCACAAGGCTCAATACGGCTTGGGGTTCAAACCTGATGAGCGACAAAGGAGGAAACAACGGCAAAAAGATCAGGGAAAGAGGATTGCAAGAGCCTCGGGACGAGAGATAGAATGGGAGCCCATGACGTACCCACCCTTAGCAAAAACTTTTACGTCCGCAGGGATGATATACCCAGAGGGAGATGGTTCACGAAACACGCTGCTATTGGTTGAGAGGGATCTCCAGAACTTCCACATAAACGTCATCGACAAAGCGGAGGATGCGATGAAAGGCCTTTCAAAGATACGCCCTGGTCCTCCTGGATTTGTGTTGAACAATTGGACCGAGGATCTCCTTATAGAGGATCTCCTTATAGTTTCTAGGCCCTTCCAGAGTAATCCTCAATGACAACTTTCTGTATGCCCCTAAATTGAAGGGGAATTTGTTATAAGAGTTTGTGTCAGCTGTTTAGCTTTTTAATGAACAATCAATGAAGATGCATTTTGATCTCTCATTCTCATTAGCCTTATATTTATTCCCTCTTTTCATAGCCTGTCTTCATATATGTTTCATGCTACATTTTTTAGTTCCAATACCTCGACATTCCTCTATAGTTTCTTTTTACTTGTCAGGTGCTCAGATATCGACAACGCGAACAATCCTGCTACTGATCCTAAAATCGACTTTGAGCAAGCTGTTTGTTTAGGAGAAGCCAAAGCCGATGAAAACGCTGCAGATTATGTCTCAACCCCTGACTTGTTAAGGATGATAGAATAGGAAGATAGACAAATACTCCCCCACCAAGAATCTGTTGAGACGGTGAACCTGGGAAACGAAGAAAGGAGGCAAGAAGTGAAAATTGGGACCTCCATCTCAGAGTCCACCAAACACGACTTGGTCACCTTGCTTCATGAATACAAAGACGTATTTGCATGGTCATATCAGGACATGCCGGGATTAAGCGAAGATGTAGTGGTCCACAGGCTCCCTGTGAAGCCAGAATGCAGGCCAATTCAGCAGAAGCTAAGACGGATGAGACCCGAAATGCTCTTAAAGATAAAAGAGGAGGTCAAAAAACAGTTTGACGCCGGTTTCTTACAAGTCTCCAAATATCCGGAGTGGGTGGCTAATATAGTCCCAGTGCCAAAGAAAGACGGCAAGGTGCGAATGTGTGTGGACTATCGCGATCTGAATCGAGCAAGTCCCAAGGATAATTTTCCCTTGCCACACATCGATACATTGGTGGATAACACGGCAAAACATTCATTATTCTCTTTTATGGATGGATTTTCGGGTTATAACCAAATAAAGATGGCCCCTGAGGACATGGAAAAAACTACATTCGTGACGATGTGGGGAACCTTTTGCTACAAAGTGATGCCGTTCGGCTTAAAAAACACTGGGGCAACATATCAAAGGGCAATGGTGATGCTGTTTCACGACATCATGCACAAAGAGATAGAAGTTTATGTCGACGGTATGATAGCCAAATCTCGGGGAGAAGGAGAGCATGTTGGAAACCTCCGGAAATTGTTTGAAAGACTGAGAAAGTTTCAACTGAAGCTTAATCCGGCTAAATGTACATTTGGAGCAACCTCGGGGAAACTATTGGGCTTTATCGTTAGCGAGAGAGGTATCGAGGTCGATCCCGACAAAATAAAGGCCATACAAGAATTACCACATCCACAGACACAAAAAGAAGTCAGAGGATTTCTAGGAAGGTTAAATTACATCGCCCGTTTTATTGCTCAACTTACCAACCAATGCGACCCAATTTTTCGACTATTGAGAAAACACAATCCTGGGGAATGGAACGAGGACTGCCAAGCGGCTTTCGACAAGATAAAACAATATTTGTCTACCCCCCTGTGCTAGTACCACCGACTCCTGGGAGACCGTTAATACTGTACCTGACGGTGTTCGAAAATTCAATGGGTTGTGTACTGGGGCAACATGACGAGTCGGGGAGAAGAGAGAGGGCGATCTATTACCTCAGTAAGAAGTTCACAGAGTATGAAGCAAAATATCCATCAATCGAAAAATTCTGTTGTGCTCTGGTTTGGGCAGCTCGAAGGCTTAGACAATATATGTTGTATCATACAACATGGTTAATCTCTAAATTGGACCCAATAAAGTACATGATGGAATCACCTGCACTCTCAGGAAGAATGGCGCGATGGCAGATCCTGCTATCGGAATACGACATCATCTATGTAAGCCAAAAGTCGATAAAAGGGAGCGCAATAGCTGACTTCCTAGCAGCCCGAACCACAGAAGAATACGAGCCATTAAGATTTGACTTCCCGGATGAAGATTTGATGTGCATCACAGAAAAAGAATGTGAATCGTCAAAAGAAGAGTCATGGAAAATGAGTTTTGACGGGGCATCAAATGCATTAGGGCATGGGATCGGAGCAGTCTTGGTGTCACCGGAAGGGAGTCATTATCCATTCACTGCCCGATTAAACTTCTTCTGTACCAATAACATAGCGGAATACGAGGCTTGCATCATGGGGCTCCGCGCAGCTATTGAACGAGGCATCAAAATCCTAAAGGTATCAGGGGATTCAGCATTGGTGATTTACCAAATCCGTGGAGATTGGGAAGTGAGAGACTCAAAGCTGGTCAAATATCATGATCTTGTTATGGATCTGGTCAAAGAATTCGAAGAAGTGACCTTTAATTACTTCCCACGAGAGGAAAACCAATTGGCTAATGCCTTGGCCACCTTAGCTTCTATGTTCAAAGCGAATCGAGAAGCGGAAATAATGCCTCTCCAGATGAGCATATATGAGGCCCCGGCACATTGTTTTAGCATTGAAAAAGAGGAGGATGGACGACCATGGTTCCATGATATCTTGGAATATTTCAAACATCAAAGGTACCCCGAGCAAGCAAACGAGAACGACAAAAGAACAATCAGAAGAATGGCAGCAGGACTTGTTCTTGATGGGGACATCTTATATAAAAGAGGAAAGGATCAAGTGCTTCTAAGATGCGTGGATGATGTCGAAGCCAGAAAAGTGCTTGAAGAGGTCCATGAAGGAACCTGTGGAACGCATGCCAATGGTTTCACTATGGCCAGGAAAATTATGAGACTCGGTTATTACTGGGTGACGATGGAAAGTGACTGCATCAGCTATGCACGAAGGTGTCACAAATGCCAAATTTATGGCGACAAAATTCATGCAGCACCTTCGCCCCTCCACGTTATGACCTCTCCGTGGCCTTTTTCCATGTGGGGCATGGATGTTATAGGGCCAATTTCCCCAAAAGCTTCTAATGGCCATCGATTCATCTTTGTGGTCATAGATTACTTCACAAAATGGGTTGAGGCCGCTTCGTTTGCAAACGTGACAAAAACCGCGGTTTGCAAGTTCTTGAAAAAGGAGATTATATGTCGATATGGATTACCTGAGAAAATCATCTCAGATAATGCCTTGAATTTGAACAACAGGATGATGAAGGAAGTGTGTGAACAATTTCAAATAAAGCATCGCAATTCCTCACCCTATTGCCCAAAGATGAATGGAGCCGTAGAAGCTGCCAACAAGAATATCAAGAGGATTATTGGAAAGATGATTGAGACATATAAAGACTGGCATGAGAAGCTCCCGTTTGCTCTATACGCATATCGTACATGTGTGCGGACCTCCACGGGGGCAACTCCTTTCTCTCTAGTATATGGAATGGAAGCTGTACTGCCCATCGAGGTGGAAATCCCTTCTTTACGAATCTTAATGGAGTCAAAACTGGAAGAATCAGAATGGGTACAAGCTCGATATGACCAACTGAATCTGATTGAGGAAAAGCGCTTAAAAGCAATTTGTCATGGACAAATGTACCAGAAGAGAATGATCACGACCCATGACAAGAAGGTACGACCAAGAGAGTTTCACGAAGGAGAGCTCGTGTTGAGAAAGATTCTCCCAATACAAAAAGATTCTCGAGGAAAATGGGCACCGAATTGGGAAGGACCCTATGTCGTAAGGAAGGCCTTCTCAGGTGAAGCTTTGATTCTCACAGAAATGGATGGGAAAGAGGTACCGAATCCAGTAAACTCGGATGCCGTGAAGAAGTACTACGCTTAAAAAAAAAGAATCAGGATGAAAACCCGAAAAGGGCGTCTTGATAAACAAAATTGGGATGAAAACCTGAAAAGGCGTCCTAACGAAGGGGATTCGCACGTAAAAAGCAAGAACGGTTTGAACGGGGAGTCGAGGGGCAAGATTATAATATTTGAAGCGGACTCAGAAGCTCAGGGTCGTCTACGCAAGGAGCTTCGCTCGAAGAGATTCAGTATGAAGGAACATGGAGAAGTTCATTCGTTGGATATCTAGAGCATTTGTGATAATTGAATTTGCTTTCCTTTGTATAATGTTTCCTTTATCGAATCATTCTTTGTCAATTTCCTTGGCTTGTCGTTTTGAAATAAATACGAACTCAAAGCATTTCTTTCACACCTACTTGGTCATGATCATGCATCTCGTGGTGGGTTCATTTAAATGGTGAATAGCGAAATTACACACTCTAAACAAAAAGAACGTTGAGCATTACCTGGATGAGAACATGGTAAGTATGAGAGCTTCAAAGCAAGAACAAAAGTTCAGCAAAGGAGCAAAAGGGTTGATACAGGAGAAATGCAGACTACTCGCAAAACTTGAGAATGAAAACAAAACCCAAAAGAAAAGTCAAGAATTGAAACGATGAATACAAGTCATCATGACTAGAGATACATGACGAACAAGTCCAGAGCGCATGACATAATCATATAGGCATAAGAGCATTTAAGACCAAACACGTGCATATCATGACAACATCACTCATGACGCATACAGGTACACCGGTGAAGCAAGAAGCTTTGACGATAATTGTACCGAACCAAAGAGAAAGAAAACATCCGAGACGACACATTTTCAATCCTGTTCAAAAAAAAATCAACTCATAATGCGAGAAGTGAGTTGGGCCTCGGGACACGCCAAGGTATTTAATTTCAGTCTTTTAATTCCTGTTCAAAAGTCGACTCATAAAGCGAGAAGTGAGTTGAACCCCGGGACACGCCGAGGTATTTAATTTCTGTTCAAAAAGTCGACTCATAAAGCGAGAAGTGAGTTGAGCCCCGGGACACGCCGAGGTATTTAATTTCAGTCTTTAAATTTCTGTTCGAAAATCAACTCATAATGTGAGAGGTGAGTTGGGCCTCGGGACACGCCGAGGTATTTAATTCCTGTCTTTAAATTTCTGTTCGAAAATCAACTCATAATGCGAGAGATGAGTTGAGCCTCGGGGCACGCCGAGGTATTTAATTTCTGTCTTTACATTCCTGTTCAAAAATCGACTCATAATGCGAGAGGTGAGTCGGGCCTCGGGGCATGCCGAGGTATTTGATTCCTGTCTTTAAATTTCTGTTCAAAAATCGACTCATAGAGCGAAAAGTGAGTTGAGCCTCGGGACACGCTGAGGTATTTTTGACTTCCATCTTTCGATTTCTGTCTTTTAATTTCCTTTAAAACCAACTCATAACGCGAAAAAGTGAGTTGGGCCCAGGGTCATGCACGCTGAGGTATTTTTAATTTCCGTCTTTCAATTTCTATTTTTCAATTTCTATTTTCTGTCCTTCAATTCTCGTTTGTCAAAAAAAAAAAGGGGGGAAGAGCCGATCCATGTTGTGAGAACAAGAAAGCAGTTCGAAAAGTTCAGATTTATTTCCTCAAAATCCCAGTGGAGCGGTTGGTATATCGAAGCTACAAATCTCAGTGTCGTGAAATCACATTGGAGCAAACAAATCTCATCCTTTTGAAAATTGAGGAAAAGCAAATTGAAGCTACGGGTCATGACACGCAAAAGCAACAGTGGCAGAGTGGATCAATGCAACAGGTTCCAGTGGAGTTTGAAGATGTTCGAGGGAGACAAGGACCAATAAACCCAAGGCTGCCAAAACCGGGCAAAATTGATTCTTCTTTTGTCTTTGCTCTATTATCGTTTTACGACAATGAGCAAAGAGGGGCAGCTGTAATAACCATATTTTGCCCGTGCTCTTAACCAAAACCCAAACCCGGGCCCATTAGCCAAAATAAAATCAGATGGAAAAGAAGAAAAAACCAAATGTTATAAAAGTCCAAATAAATAAAAAAAAATATTGTCCAAATGTCCATTTACATTTCTGAAACCCAACATAAAAATGCCCAAAACAAAACAAAATAAAATACATGAAACAAAGCCCATTAAAAGTCCAATTACAGTCCAAATAATTACACCAATCCAAACAGTGCAAGCCCAAACACTACCCTTGACTCAAACTATTACCCAATACCCACTTACACCCTGACCCGTAATCCAGACCCAAATCCTACCCAAACTCGAGCCCAACCACATTGGCCCAAAATACTGAACAGGTTCAGAGAACCCTTGGGTTCTCTCCAGCGCCGCAGCGCGTCGGTTGCACGCGCGTCGATCCAACTGCCTGCGCGCGTCGTCCCGATCTCCCACGCGCGCCCCTTCCTCACTTCTCGTTGCTCTCCTCGCACGCCCATGCGCCTCAGCCCCCGACTCCACCAGCCCATCATGCCTCGGTCACCACCAGCCTCGCCCATCACCTGCAAACAACATCAAAAACAAGAACGGAGACAACAAAAATAGAGAAGAATGGGGGAAATAGCTTGAATAATAGAAAAGAATCTCGTATTTGGCTATAAAGCCATAAAAATTTATGTAATAGGGGTTCGGATTTTTTTCTAAAATCTTCTAGGAACACTGTAAACCAAAATCAAAAAAAAAAACATCAATCATAAAGCGCAATAGAAGGTTGATTTCGTTTCATATTCTGTTATCATTTCTTATTACTTTATTTATCCACTTTGTTCATTTTACGAATAAAAACAATCATAAAACAAAAAAGAAAGAAACGGGAAAGAACTCACCTAAATCCCGGGCTCGCGTCATCGGAGTTTCTTTTCATCGACGAAGTGGGATTGGGAACCAAAAGGGGGTCAGGGGTCGGACCTAGGCCATCGTCGGCCACCAAAACGGTGGTAGCGCGTCGGTGGAAGAGGAATCTGTCAACATTTGAAAAAGGGGGGAACGTGTATCTCCGCGAGAGTCTTCGTTTTCTTCGTCGCAATCGGAGATAAACGGAGAAGCCAATCGGAGAATAAGGCCTAAATCGGTTCCGAATGAGAGCCGACCCTCCAAGTGCCGTTGTTCGTCGTTCATGGTGACACATTCAGGGCTTGAGGGGGAGAAGAATTGGGGTTGCGGCTGAGGGGATGAAATGGGGGCTAAGATATTTGAAATAATTTAGGGTTTCTTAATTGCTTAACAAAACGTCGCCGTTCTAGGGGGGATAAGGTCCGCGTGTTGACCCGTGGGGCGACCCGGATCCACGCCCCTCTGCGCTTTAAAAGGATTATTTCACGATTGGCCCTTCAGTTCTCTGACTATTTTACGATTTAGCCCCGTTTGAACGCCACATTTTGCTATTTGGGTTTATTTCTGGATTAGTTCCCCTACATTTACGCGCATGGCGATGTGGTCCCCGTTCGTTTTCTACCCATTTGCAAATTTAACCCTCTCCTATTTATTCTGATTTCAACCCGGTCCTTGACTCGTTTGAATATATATTCATTTTCAAAATTTTTATTCTTATGATCATTTATTTATTTTAGATTTTTGTACATTCCCTAAAACTTATATATTTACACATATACTGTTTATTTTAAGATTATATATATACATATATACACACATTATCTTTCGTATATTATTTATCTTGGTTGATTTATTATTTATATTAGGTTTTCTCCACATTATAATTTTATACTTTTACATATAGATATATATATACAAGAACTATTTTATTTAAAGCTTTCCTACGTCATTTCTAAAAAATTATTTTCCTTATATTATCATCGGTTCTAAATTTGGTTTTTTACATCATCCATTTTGAACTAATCTATTGGTGTTTTTAAATTTTATGCTTATACGTTTTAATTATTTCAACTTGTTTTTTTTCCCAAAAAGGTCATATATGATGCTTTTATTATTTGTCCTCGATTGTTGATGTTGATATTTAAATAGTATGAGATGTGTGATTATCGTTTTTGCATGTATTATAATTTGTTTATTTGTATTTTCATGCCATTGATATCATCGCCATTATTATTATTGTTCCATTATAGTTATTAATATTCATGCATATTAATATTTTAGAATAGTAATGCCAATGTCATGTATTATGTGTATTATGCCGCCATTGCACCAAATTCACGTTATACTATCGTTCTTTTCGTCACGTAATTCCATCTGCGTTTTGAATCCCACTTCTTTAAAACCTCACCAAAAATCTCTTACAAATTTTATCCAAAAGCAAAAGTTTTCCAAAATAAGGCAATATTCTATGTTCGTGAAATTCGGAAAAAAATCGTGCCCTATGTGTCGGGTTTCGGTTCTTTCGTTTGGCTAAACATGTGAATATCCTATTTGATATTTTAACGCATGAGTCTCGGGAGTTAAGAGATAATCTTGGATTCGAGGACTAAAATCATCGTGTCCTATGTACTGGATGTGATATTTTGTTCTTTCGAAACAAGAAAATCTTGATATTCAATTCGAGAAAATTCAAGTATTTCCAAAAGATAATAATTTCTTAAAATTTTAAGACTTTCGACATGGAGACATTAATCAATCAATTTGGTACCAGTTGTGGGCGTGACGAGGGTGTTAACCCTTCCTCGCACGTAACCGACTCCCGAACCCATTTTCTCAAATTTTCGTAGACCGAAAACGTTGTTTTAGTAAATCAAAATGTTTTTGTTAAAACAAAGGTGATCCGATCACACCTAAATAAAGATCGGTGGTGACTCCCTATCTTTAGTCGATTCCCGTTTTTTTAAAAAATGGTTACTACATTTTCAACACAAGCCCAACCCAAACAATATTTTTTTTTAAAATCACACAAGTTTTTCTCTAAGTAACAAAAGAATTTGAAAACCGGTTTACTTGAGGAACATACCAAATCTGGTCAAAGCTCATGGGCCGGGTTTGGGGTGTTTCAGTTTGGTATCAGAGCCCAGTTTCAAACCCTCGGCCTGGGGTTTAAGGCCCAAAACGTTTTCAAATCGAGCCCAAATGAGTTTTTGAAGATAAGCAGGTTTTTCTGGCATGGCACCTAAGTCTCCGACCCGCAGTCCACCAGGTAAGTACCCCTATCCTTTGTGTGATTTATATTGTGATTTGTAGAAGGGTAGAAATGGAATGGAACGTAGAATAGTATGATAGGTACTTGAACCCTAGGACTAGTTTACCCCAACAGTTACATAAGACTTAAATGCTTAATAAAACAAACCTGTGTCTAAGTCACCGAGTTAGGGTGTGGTAACCATTGTGCACATGTCTAGGATTGGATCCGGAAGAGCCTGGTATTTACGCAGTCCTAGTGACTCACCTCCTCTTCGCAGGAATCCTACCTAGTGCGTAGCTTTAGTTCACCCTAACCAAGAGGACTTATTCATGGGCTAAACCCCTAACTAAAACCCGAAAGGGATTAGCCACATTTTTATGGAAACCCTAGTTTTAAAATACTAAATTACCCTTTTGATTTATACAAGCTATCCCATAAAATTTTTTTGAAATATTCTTGACTTACAAAAATTTACTAAATTACCCCTAGTTGTAAAATTACAAAAATGCCCTTGGTTTATGAAATTTCCAAAATACCCACAGTTCTTATTCAAAAAAAATTTCATTACTTTATAACAAGTCCAAAAACCCTAATTTGCAAAATATCAAAATACTTTGATTTTGGAAAATTACGAAATTGCCCCTAACTTATAAAATTACCAAAATGACCCTGATTTCCAAAATTTTTGCAAACATCACCGATTTGGAAAACAAATTCTCAAAAAGAACCCTCAAGTTTTGTAAATTTTGAAATACCCTTGATTTATTAAACTTTACAAATTTACCCTGGTTTATTACCAAAATATTCCCGAGTTCCAACATTACCGAAATACCCTGTAATTTAAAATTTTCCGAAATACCCCCGGGATTTCAAAAAAAAATTCCAAAATGCCCTTATTGACAAAATCACCAAGGAACCTTATTTTGATAAATTACGAAAATACCCCTGTAGGGCAAATTACGAAAATACCCCTGGGTAGTGGAAAAACAACAACAATGAAAACTACAACATTTCTCTGAATGAATGGAAGTTCATAATTGTTTGATGGATGAATGTATGAATGAATGAAAAGACTGTGTGCATGTATGAATACGAAAGAACCACTCCTAAAACTCTTCTCATAAAACTTCTTCGTGGGTAATAAGTGAAACAAGTACTAATTCATAAAACTGTTTAATTAGATCACGACGTTAGAAATGAGCTCTAGAGGACGTGGTTGTGGACGAGGTAGAGGAAGGATGACTAGGTCAAAACCCGTTAGATCAGGACAAGGGTCTAACAATGAGGTACCATCGCCGCCACCACTCCCAGCTGTTGGTGTGGAGCAGCAAGCTCAGACGGGGGACGATGCTGTGTCGCAGGCTGTGCTGCGAGTTCTGGAGTTGGTGGCTGGGGCAGGAGGAAATTCGAGAAATTGAAAGTCTGTGCCTGAACGGCTTCGAGCAAATGGAGCTGAAATGTTTCGTGGAGTATCTGGAGTGGCACCCAGTACAGCGGAGTACTGGTTGGAAGCAACTGAGCGCATCATGGATGAGCTTGATCTGACCCCTGAGGAGAAGTTGAAAGGAATGGTGGCACTGTTACGCGATGAGGCGTATCAATGGTGGTTAACTGTTCGGGATGGTGCCACAGTTGAGGATCTGACCTGGGAGTATGTTAAGGAAGCATTTCAGAAGAAATATGTTGGAACCCGGTATACGGATGAGAAAAGAAGAGCATTTCTGGGCTGGTTCAAGGGAACAAATTCGTTGCAGAATATGAGGCTGAATTCCTGAGGTTGAGCCGGTATGCTCGAGGAGTAGTGGCAACTGAGCATGAGCGTTGTGTCCATTTTGAGGATGGACTAAGGGATGATCTGAGATTGTTGATAGCGCCGCATCAGGAGCGGGAATTTTCTGCGTTAGTGGAAAAGGCTAAAGTGGCTGAAGGAATTAAGGATTCTGCAAGGCAGAAGACTGATCGGAATAGGCCAGAAAGAGGTTTTGGATCGTCTGGATCATATGGGAATAAGAGGCCTAGAGTTGATGGGCCGCGAGGTCAGCAAGTTGGTTCAGAAGGGCGGTATCGACCTTGTGATGTGTGTGGAAAGAAGCACTTAGGAAAGTGCTGGAGGAAAACAGGAGGATGTTTTAGGTGTGGGTCCAAGGATCATGTGATCAAGCATTGTCCTAAGAACCTAGATGAAAGTAGACCAGCAACTCAGAACGTTAATCAGGCTGGTAGAGGTCGACAGCAGCCTCAGCAAGGTCGTGGACCGAACCATGGAGGAAATGGTTCGGGTCGAGGACGTGGAGCACCAACCAGAGATGCTGAAGGTGCAGACGCGAGGCAACCAAGGTTGGTTTATGCAGTTGGCCGTCGCAAGGAGGAAAATGTGCCAGATATGACAACGGGTACGTTCCTTATTTCTGGAATACCCTTAATTGCTTTGCTTGTTATAGGGTTAGCTTATTCTTGTATTGCTAGTGAAGTGACTGAAACCTTGGATGTGAACCTAGAGAATGTGCCTAGAAAGTATGATAGTTCTTTAAAATTAGAGTGCGCAGCAATAGCGTGTGGGGTGAGTTAGAACGTACGATTGTTCGTTAGTAAGTAATTTCGAGGACGAAATTATTTTAAGGGGGTAGAACTGTAACATCCTGGAAAGGGCCTATGCATTTTCGGTTTAATTGTACGAAGTGACATGTTTTATGTACTAGGAATAAATTTCGAACATTTCTGGAAACCCGGAAATGAATGGAAATGATTTGGAAATGAACATTTTTGGAAACCTGAAAATGTATAGAAATGTTAAGTTTAAAAATGGAAACTGAACATTTTTGGAAACTAGGAAATGTAAGGAAATGATTTGGAAATGATTCAAAAGAGGAAAATGAACATTTCTGGAAACTTGGAAATGTAAGGAAATGTCAAGTTTACAGAGCCGAACGAAAATTTTTGAAAACTTAGAAATGACTTAGAAATGTCGAGTTTTAAAGTTTAAAAGAGGAAACTAAGGCAAGGTGGCCTTAAGAAAAATAATAGGAGGATTTTGACACACAAACAGGCTTGGAAAAGTGGCCTGGAAATGCCACTTAAGGCCCAGGTAAGTGATGCCACCTACATGAGCAAGTGGGCCTGAGTTCGAGTCACATGGGAAGCAAATAAAAGAAATTTTATTTTGCTTCCAGAAGAAGTGAGGTGGACGGCACATGGCTATAAATTAGGAGCTTTTATTCTTTTATTTTTAAGAGATAAAGGGTGGATAAATAAGGGATAAATAATGGATTTATTTTAGATTATTTTCAAGAGATAAATGATGGATAATTATTGTTATTTTTATTAGGAGATAAGAGATAAATATTGGATTAAGTTTTGTTGATAATTAAAGTGATAAATCAAGGGATAAAGTTATCAAAATAGAAGAGTGGTGGCCAAGTAAGGGACTCTAGCCTAGTAAATTCGGCTATAAAAGGAAAGGAGAGGCCATTCTGCATTATTTTCTGTTCTTTGAAAGCCTCTGCCGAATTCTCTTCACCAAATCCTCTTCTTCTTTTATTTTTGCCAAGCCGAAATACCTTGTGTTCTAGCCGAATCCTCCATCTTTATTCTTCCTTCTCTTTTCTTTCTAATCCCTCCAAAAGTCGAAAGTTGTGAGAGCATCATTTAGCCATAGCCGAATCTCTGAAGGTTGAAGTGAAGGTGCAATCGAATTCTTCAAATAAGGGTAAGATCCAAGTTTGGTTTCCATTCTTTTCTTTTATATTAGCCGAGAGATAATCTAACCCCATACATATTTTGGTTGTCGAATATGGAAGGATCTTTCGGGATTTAGTAAGTGTAGACTATAAGGAAGGAGAAGTTCTTTTCCCGAAGGTACACCATAAGCTGCGTGTTCCCTAGTTATTCGGTGAATTTCGGGATTTAAAATCCACAAGGTAAGTCATATTTAACATTCGGCTAAGGGTTATTTGTTATGAATAAATGTTAGAAATTGATCTAACATGAAGTTATAGGGATTTCGATAGACATATAAGGCAAGGAATACTTTCGGGATTTGGAAATTGCAAGGTAAGCTTTAGTGTACTAATCCTACTAGGATTTGGATTTATGGCCGAATGGTTCTTTACTAAGTATTGAATGATTGATTAAATGTAGAGATCTAAGATCTAAGGCATTAGATCAAGCTTCTCGGGATTTGGATTGGAAACCCTAAGCAAATCAGGTGTGTACCCCACACTACTTTATAATATGTATTATGGCTATGTTTATTAATATATGTGTTATTAAGTATATGAAAGTGGCTAAAGTACCATGATATGGTACTAAGTACTCAGGTACGTTTTTTACTTCTACTAGGAATATGAAAAATGTTATTCGTAACATGAGAATATGATAAGAATGTGAACTTGGGCATGTAATTGCATAATATGTTATGGGCATATGGGTTTGTTTGAAAGGGGAAGTGAAAAGTGGTGACCTAAGACCACAGTAATCTGAAAGTGGTGACCTAAGACCACAGTAATCTGAACGTGGTGACCTAAGATCACGAATGCGGTGACCTAAGACCGTAATTTGGAGTGTAGCGGAATGAGGGTCGACTTAGTAGTCCCCACGGTGTGACTGGCAGGTACGGGGGTGTGTAGCGGATGGACAATTAGGTTTGGGTTTGGGAATGCATCATAACTTGTATTTTATGTTTTGAATGTGTAACTATTGTATGCCTGATTCTATTATGATTTAGTGTCGTGTACACATTGAGTCTGTTTGACTCACCCCGTTGTGGGACCATGTTTCAGGTGATGAACAGTGATGGACCGGGACGGCAGTACTTGTGGTGGCCATGCTCAACATGAAGTTTATATTTTTATGGACTCCTGAATTTATTTTAGTACTTTGAAATATTTTGGAAACTATTTGATGTAATAAGGCCATAAGGCCATGATGAACGATTTTTATTTCTACTTGTTGTTTTATTGTGTTACAAATTTTGATTAAGTTAAAGACTAAGTATTTTATTTTAAAATATACTCGATATGTTTATTACTTAAAATTAAAAAAGGGTTTTCTAATATAAAAATCCAGTTTGTTTTCAACATAAGCCCAACCCAAACAATATTTTTTTTTAAAATCACACAAGTTTTTCTCTAAGTAACAAAAGAATTTGAAAACCGGTTTACTTGAGGAACATACCAAATCTGGTCAAAGCTCGTGGGCCGGGTTTGGGGTGTTTCAGGCACCCTAGTTCTCGACCCAGGTCCGCCAGGTAAGTTCTTTTGTTGATAAATTGATGTGAGTATGTTGATGTGTGATACTTTAGTTGATAAGCTTAAGGAAACTATACTTTAGAGACATGGACCATAGGTATATGTGTACTTTTACGGAAAAACCACTGATTAAAAACTCTGTTGCATAAGATTTTCTTTAAACAAGAAAGTGAAAAGACTCTAATGCATAAAATTTTCGTAAAAACGGATAAGGCGCGAAGTAGACATGAGTTCTAGGGGACGTGGTCGTCGTGGAAGTGGTATAGGCCGAGGTGCTAGGGCTAGATCTTCGGCACCGAGGCATATTTCCAAAAAGGAGGCGTTAGCATCGCTAGTGGCTGAGACGGGGTCTCATGATCGAGTTGGGATTGATGAGCTGACTCAGATAGTTAAGGAAGTATTGGATGAGGTTAGGAGCATGCTTGAGATGCGGGTCTAAGGAGCATAAGGCTCGGGATTGTTTCCTCACCCTCAAGTTAGGTATGTTTTGGTTGGAAGTGATGATTGAATGTAGGAAAATTTTTGGTATAAGTGGTAGATAACGGTTTGCTATTGTGGTTAGATGTTTGGTTGTGTGAAAAAGGATTCAAGATTATGTTAAAAAAGTACATTGTGGTTTTTAAGGGCAGAGTGCGCAGCGAAAGCATAGTGGTGTGATTTGAGCAGTGTGTTAGTAGTTGGTTGGAAATTTCGAGGACGAAATTTTTTTTTAGGAGGGTAGAATTGTAACATCTCGAAATTGGGCCTAGTAGGATTGGGCCGTTTGGGCTTTGGGCTTAGGAGTGTTTAAAATCTTCAAGAATATGAGAATGGTGTTTTTGCAAATTGGATTTATTAGTTATGTGGATTTGGAAGGTTACGAGGTTTCTATGAATTCTCGGGTTTAATTGGGCTTTAGGAAAAATTTGGTATTTTAACACTTTAAGAAGAGATGGTAAGTAGCTTCAAAGACATATGTAAATTTATGAGTAAATACTTGCATAAATGAGCTATTGGTAAGAAGGATATGATGCCACATGATGGACTTGAAGGGAAGAGGTTCAAATCTCTTGGTGTGCAAATTTTGGATTTTTTTTTTTTTTTGCATGCTTTCCTTAAGTGTCGGTCAAAGAGGTATTTATGGATAAGATGGACATTTTTTTTATGGCAAGAAGACTTAAGGTTATGGTAAGCATGAAATAAGGGATAGAATTGCTAGATTGTGGGGATAGAATTTCTTTAACTTTGGGAATGTAGAGGATTACAAGGCATGTATCTAGGTGGATGTTTTGGAAATTATTTCATGGTCATTTTGACCATGAACATGGACGGCATTATGGACAAAAGGGGGGAGCCAAATTTTGGTGGTTAGTTTTGGAAAAGTTAGTAGTTTGAGAGAGTTTTCATTTTGGTCATTTTGCTCTTCCAAAAAACAAATTATTTTCTCTCATCTTTTCCTCCTGGCCGAGTGTGCATTGTGAGGTTTAGGCAATTCCTTGTGCGATTTCTTTCTTGATAGCTTTTGTGTTCTTTTTCTTTTGAGACCCTAAACCAAATAAGTGACCATTCCTGCATCTCTCTTTCTTTTGATCATCTCTCCCTTCTCTTTATTTTGCTTAAGCCGAACCTCTCATCCATTCTATTTCATCATTGCCGAATCCTCCCACATTCCTTGCATTTTTCTTTTCCTTTCTCTTTTTCCACTCTAGTCGAATCCCATTTGTTTGTCTTCTATCAACCATAGCCGAATCTTCTTTCTTTCTTTTTGTTATTTTGGCCGAATCTCAATCAAGGGGTAGATCTTCTTTTGGTTTTTCTCCAATCGGTTTTGGAGAAGGGTAAGTGTTCATGGCCGAATTTCTTTTGGTTCTTTTGGTTATTTTCTCTTCTCTTTGTCGACTCTCATGCGTAGACAAAAGCCGAATTTCGGCATTTGTTATCAAGATTTCTAATCACCTTTGAAAATCGATTCTCCTAGGCTCTTCAGGATTTTTGGAAGCAATAGATCGGGAGTAGTATTCTTTGACAATCCATTGTCATCCAGTCTGTGGGGGGAGAATCAGTCTCGCGTATCGTGTGTTGTGATTAGCATTCGTAAGGCAGAAAGGACAAGGGGATCTAGTGCAGTAGATCGGGTTTCAGGAATCAGCGGTTGCGTTGGTAATAGGTGTGTAACTTACACACTTTATAACTTAGTAAATATATATATTAATAACCTAAAAATGTGAAAAAGCCAAAAACTGTGAAGATCATGATATGATACCTTATGGGTATGGGCAAGGATACGGGTAAGTCTGTTTCAATATGATTTTGCTATATGTTGTTTAATACTATAATCTATGATATAATTGATGTATGTTTCATATTAAAGCATGACAGTATGTTTGCATAAATATTGCATTGTCATGGGTGATACGAGAGAAGGGGGAAGATTTGATATCCGTGTCTTTGGGACACCAGTGGTTTGGCACCACCAGTAGTTTGGTACCACAGTTATTTTGTGACTTTGGGTCACCAGAGGTTTGGCACCTTATAACGACTCGTCCCAGTGGCTTAGTACCACAGTGGGTTGGCCCCACATTTGATATTACGGGATTGTCACCAGTGATTTGGTATCACAACGTGGGTTGGCCCCACAGATGGATTATTCGTGACTTTGGGTCACCAGTGGTTTGGCACCATATTATTATTCGATATCGTGACTTTGGGTCACCAGTGGTTTGGCACCACCAGTGGTTTGGTACCACACGGGGTAAAAACGGAGTTACGAATGGCTAGTTTGGGTGCATTACATATATTGCTTGGTTGTGATTTGTGTAAGTATGTGGCATTAACCGGGAGGGGGATTATGCACTGAGTCTTGGTGACTCACCCTCTCCCTTATCTTTTCAGGTGATTCATAGATCGCGGATGAGGAGCCGGGTGGACTCGAGGTGGTCATGCATTAAATAAATTCAGTTTCGCAAGGACTATGGTTTGGGTACATTATTTCTTTAAATTTGGGTTCATTTTACTTGGGTTTGTAATATAGCCATTAAAGTTATGTTTTCGGTTTATTTTATATTAAACATAGTTAAACAAATTACTTGATGGATTTAACAATTTAAGCCCAAGGTTTTCTAAACTACAAGACGCAATGGTTTTCAAAACTTTACCATCGGGTAATACAAATCAATTGATAACAACAACAACTCAAATGGATTTCAAACTTAAGTTTTCCACATTTAATTCAACTGATTTCGAAATAACTAAGAAAGAATAATTCGGGTTTTTATAAATGATACACACGTTTCCAAACCTATAGGTCGACAATTAAGTTTTAAAGATTCATTCCCGGGATTTTCAAGTAAACTATCGGTTTTTAACTAGTCATGCACCTGATTTCTGCAAACATAGAACAACAAAGAGTTTTCCACAAAATTTAATCGGTATCCTGATTTTCTTCAGAACGTTTTTCCTCTGTGACATGCCAGATTCAGTCGTGGTGTGTTGACCAGGTTTGGGGTGTTACAGGAATGGTATAAATGAATCATGAATGCTATGTGAGAGCTCAACGTTACGTGGCACTAAGTGTGCGTATTCAGAGATGTAACCGAGATAATTAGCACTGTGTGTGCGAAATAATATAAGCTTTAGTTTTATTGTGGGCACTGTGTGTGCGATACCGATATAAAATCGGTTTGATATAGATGCACTAAGTGTGCGATATTTACTAAGATTTGGTTAATTGGGCACTGAGTGTGCGAACGAACCAAAGAAGTTACGAAAGTTGATCGAAAAGAAATCAGTGAGTATTTAGTAGCACGAGATCGAAAACTAAGTGTTGGATAAGGTACGTTCAGAACCTATGTGGTTGATGAAATTGTGATTGAGATCATGGAATGTAAATTAAACATATTAGCTTGTATGGTATGGTACATATGTGTTCATGAAATAATTTATGTGATGGTTGGCTTAATGTAATGTTTTATGCTACGAACTTACTAAGCTTTATAAAAGTTACTGTGTGATTTGTTTCTCTGTTTTGTAGTGTCAGTACAACTAGCTTGGATCTGGGAATCGTCAGCTTCTCAATCACACTATCGGCAATCTATTTTCGGTACTTTTCGAAAGATGTATATAGTTGAAATATGGCATGTATAGGCTAGTTATTTGGTTCATATTTGAGGTGTGTAATTAGCCATGTGATGTGGCTAAATATATGGTTGCTTCAAGCATGAATGGCTTTGTGATATGAGACATATTTTGGTTTGGTTTATGGTTGAAGAGAATGATTTATCAATGGTAACTTTGTGTTGGTAAAATGCTAGTATGATTTAGTGAAATTGAGAAGGAATAATGTTTAGTACTAAATGTGTTCAAGTTGTATATGTTAGCTTATAAGTTGATATGTTTGAAAGTGAGTTTGTATGAGTTAATAGATTGATCATATGATAGGAAATGGTTGCCAAAATTGTGTGTATAAACATGCTTAAGTGTGCTTGTAGTGATTGACCCATGTGGGTGGCATTTTGGCCTTGCCAATGGCCTATTTTTGCCACACGGTTGTGGCACACGGGCTTGCCTAGTGACCATGGGCGTAAGTCAGTATATGGCCTAAGAGCACACGGGCGTGCCTGGTAGCCGTGTGGTTTTTGACAGGGTCGACCACGGCCAAAGTACACGGGCGTGCTTGGTGGCCGTGGAGCAAAGGTCAGTTTCGACCACGGGGAGGACACACTGGTGTGTCTAGAAGCCGTGGGAGGCACACGGCCTACCCCCACTGGTGTGTATCGCCTGAAACCTAGAAAAGTTTTAAATTTTTGAGAAGTTTCTGTATGTGCTTCGGTTTAGTCTCAATCCCTCTTTAACATATGTTTAAGGTCTTATACGCCTTAATAAGGGACTAATCATATATGTTTGATGTATTATTATGATGATTGACTTTGTGTCGTAAATGAGTTGTGAAATGATCCTATTGTTTGGTAATGCCTCTTAACCCTAATCCGACGATGGTTTCGGGTTAGGGGTGTTACAGCTTCAGCTATGTATTGGCACTTCGGTGCAAGATTTATAGAGATATCTTCTGTTATATATATTGGCATTTAGAGTGCGAGATTCTCGAGTATCCTGCATTATTCCAAATGTTCACCGGGTATATCGAAGATATGAAATGGTGAGAATAGAGACGTATCAGAACAAGTATGTAAGGAAACTGTATATGTATCGAACTTATGAAAGAAGTGAACTCATGGTTATATAGATGATTTAATACATGTTAGCCTTGTGGTTAGTTAATTTGTGTTATGTTATTTGCATGTTTTGAATGGTAAATTAAATGGTGAACTTTGCTTATTATTTCATACGAGCTTACTAAGCTTTATAGCTTACATCATTTTTTTTCCATGTTTTTATAGTGAAATCAAAGCTAGCTCGGATTTGGGGATTGTCGGAGACTTCATCACACAATCCTACTATCACCTTGGTACTTTTGAAATTAAATATTTTGAGTATATGGCATGTATTGGGACTTTGGTCATTTTGGTGTATGTGTTGCTAAAGAATTTAGTCATTTGAAATGGCTTGCAAATAATATGAGTTTGGTTTTGTATATAGCCATGAGCATTGGCTTAATTTGTTTGGTTTGGTTATGTTTATACATGTGTGTATGGCTTATGTTGTGAGCTTCTATTGATGGATATATGATGCTTATGGATTATAGGTATGGTGGATGTTAAATGGTTGATATTAGGGAATATATATGTTTGTGAGTTTGAGCATAATGATGCATGTTTGAATTGTCTAAATAGTTTAATTGTATATGTTTGGTATAAATGGAATGGTCTATTTTTGTGACTTGTGTGTGTTGTGAATGGTAGTAAAGAATTAGCATGAATTAGGCTTGAATTGGTTAGTTTGAATGCCTATATATGCTATGTTTTGGTGCCAATTGAGTTAGTGTAGGTACATGCAAATTGGGTGGCAAAATGGCTTGGTAAATAGCCTATTTTTGTCCACACGGGCAGAGACACGGGCGTGTGTCTCAGTCATGTGTGATACACGATTATGTTACACGACCGTGTGTCCTGGTGTTGAATTTTAAATTAAGTCAGTGTGCTCCATACAGCCCAGCACACGGACGTGTGACTTGGCCGTGTGGCATAAGTCAGTATACCCTACAGGTTTGGCACGGCCTAGCACACGGCATGGCACACAGGCGTGTGTGGCCATTTTAAGGGCACACGGGCTATCCAAATGGGCATGTGTGTTGGCCGTGTGACCCAAGTTAGAGAGTTATACGGGGTCAGACACGGGCTGGGAGACGGCCATGTGATTCCATTTCGAATGTCCACACGGCCTACAACACGGGCATGTCTTTGGCCGTGTGAGACACACGGCCAGGCCACACGGGCGTGTGTCCCCTGTATTTTGGAAAAGTTTTCTAAGCTTCGTAAAAATTTCCTGAGTTATCAGTTTAGTTCTGAATCTTCTCGAGTGCATGTTTTGGGCCTCGTAGGATCATAATAGGGACAATATGGTTGTTTGTGAATACTGTTTGTATGGATTTGGAAATTGCATGCAAAATGAATGTTTAATTGTTTTATAAGTCCAGTAATGCTCCGTAGCCCTATTCCGACGTTGAATACGGGTAAGGGGTGTTACATCTACCCTTGGCAAGCCTCTTCAGATTGATTGCTTTAAGGCATGAGTAACTTGTTCTAGCAGAGGATAGTCTAAAGTTGCAGCTGCAAGAGTTAGGTGAGTGGTGGTGAAAGAAATAGCCTCATCCAATATATCTTCCCCATGCACACGAATATAGGAAGCTTCGTAAAGTTCCAACAGTCCTTGCACATTATTCTTCAGAGATGATTTGAAATTCCCTTCCTCAACTTTGAATTTGTAGAATGTCTCTGCTCAAACAGTATCCAAAGTTCTCATCGAACACATTGTTGGAATATGAAATAAATATTAAGAAATTCAAAAGTTGAAGATTTAATTACTACATGGAACATCAAAGCTGTGCTCTCTATGTAATCGAAATCGAAGAGAAGTAGTATGGAGATCATTGTCAGCTTCATTGTTGTCATGGTATATAGCTTCTAATGCATCTTCAATCTCTTTTTCAAAGTGCTAATTCACACCCAATCTTTGGACTGTGATAAACCGTAATTACAACATATTTTAATCCCACAGTTAGCTTGTTTTTGGATGTTTTATTCCTCAATTTATGTAAAAAGGTGCTCTTAATCCTTTCTTTTCATGTCTTATACCCAGGATAGCACCCAAGGATGAAAAGAACATAACCAAAACGGAGTAAATGGGCCATATCACAAAATCGACATGGTCTGACCCAAAGTCCACACGGTCGTGCCTTGACGAGCATCTAGAACACGGCCTCAACCCAGATCTACACGGTCGTGCCTCAACTTAAAAATCCGAACACGATTTGAAGACGAGTCACACGGGCGTGTGACATGGCCGTGTCCCTGTAGTGGCAAAGAGCAATTTCATTCGGATTTGGATACTTTGGGGCGAAGAAACACATTCCAAGAGCCTATATAAACCCCCTAAGTACCACCTTAAAGCGGGCATCGAGCTAGGCCTAGAAGCCAAGCCGGAAAGGTCAGAATTGTGGGAATCGCTCGAAGTTAGCCAGTTGATCCATCCCAAGAAGCCGGAATTCTACTCAAGACAGTGGATTTCTCCTTCAATTCCTTCAGGGAGTTTTAGTGATTTCTTATGTTTTGTTTTATCTTTTCTCTTGAGATGTTTTCTTTACTTCTTATGAACTAAACCCCTCAGATACCTGAAGGGGATGAAAACTAGATGAATCTTGTTATTGTTTCCTGAATTATATGATAAATACTTAGTTTGTTCTTAATTATGCATGCTTAATCCAAATCTAATGTGCTTAGGTGGAGGAGGAATAGACCCTGCTTAAGAATAGATCAAGCGTAATTAAGCGGAGTTGATCGAACGCCTAGAGATAGGGTTACAAAATTTTGCCGGATTAGGGTGAAACCTAATATGGGAATCCATAGATCGATTTACTGCTATTCTAGGGGGTTATTATAAGAGACCGAGAGTTCCACTAATTAACCTAGGGTTAGACTTTATTCGCCACGAGAGAGGGTTTAATATACATTAGGGAGTCTTACGGATCAAACTAAGTGAATAAATCGTATGGTTCAGTGTTAAATAAAAAGTGAAGTCTAGGTGGATTCTTCCTGAGGGTATCATCGTGATCAACTGAGTTTTTCGCCAAGTTATTTCCCAATTCGTTCTTTTTGTCTTTGCGTCTTTAGCTTAGTAGTCGTTAATTTAGATTAAAGCAACTTCACTTTATTTTAGGCTAAATAATTAAAAGAAAGTTAGTATTAGTACTTTTAGTTCCTTTGGGTTTGACAATCCGGTCTTGCCTAAGCTATACTACTGTTCGATAGGTACACTTGCCTTTAATCGTTGTCAGAGTTAGTGTCCAGGTTTGATCACTCGTTTTATAAATTTTAAAACTCTGATTTCAGCGATCAAGTTTTTGGTGCCGTTGCCGTGGAACTAAAATATTAAGAAAACTCTATTTTTATTACTTTAGCACATTATTTTTATTTTTTTCAATTTTATTTTTTTAGGTTAAATTTTAATTTTTGCTAAATTTTCCTTCTTTTTCTTTTCTCAGTAGGTACCTCTAGTTTATGACTAGAAGGAACCCGACAGGACCTTTGGTATACGATAGTGAAATCGAAGCTACCGTTCGTAGAACTCGCAGAGAAATCAGGCGAGCCCTAAATTACACAGAGGAAGAGCAAGAAGGCAGATCCGATCCTACTGAAGGGATGGACGAGAATAACCCACCACCACATGATATGGGGGAAAATAATGCTCCACGTACAATGTTTGATTATGCTAAACCGCATTTAACAGGAGCAGAATCAAGTATTGTTAGGCCTGCTATAGTTGCTAACAATTTTGAATTAAAGCCTAACACAATACAAATGATTCAGCAATTTGTTCAATTTGATGGTTTGCAGGACGAAGATCCAAACAATCATACAGCTAATTTTTTAGAGTTCTGTGATACCTTCAAAATAAATGGTGTTTCTGATGATGCCATACTTCTTTGGTTATTCCCTTTTTCATTAAGGAATAAAGCCAAACAGTGGTTAAACTCGTTACCACGAGGATCAATCACTACATGGGAACAAATGACTGAAAAGTTTTTATTGAAATATTTCCCACCGGCCAAAACGGCCAAATTACGAAATGATATCTCTTCTTTTGTGCAGATGGATTTAGAGACATTATACGACGCATGGGAGAGATACAAGGATCTCTTGAGAAGGTGTCCACACCATGGTCTACCCTTGTGGCTACAAGTCCAAACATTCTACAATAGTGTAAATCTCTCAACGAGGCAACTAATTGATTCAGCCGCCGGTGGAACCCTTAACAACAGAACTCCTGAAGAAGCTTACGAGTTCATTGAAGAGATGTCACTGAATAATTATCAGTGGCAAGTGACAAGGACGAAACCAACAAAATCAGACGGAGTTTACAACCTCGATGTAATAACCACACTATCAACACATATAGAGATGATGAATAAAAAGATTGATAGTTTGTGTTCTTCACAGGCACAACCAGTCATGCAGTGCAACGCAAGTGGAACTGTGGCGAATCCTGAGTACCCACCCTACCAACCAGATGTAGAGAGCGAACAGATGAATTACATAGGTAATAATTTCAGATCTAATAATAATCCTTATAGTAATATTTACAATCCAGGTTGGAGGAACCACCCAAATTTTTCATATGGAGGTCAAGGAAATCAAGGAAATCAAAGGCAGCAGCCTCCTCAAAACTTCCAAAACCAGCCTTATCCACAAGAGAAGAAGCCAAACTTCGAAGAGATGCTGACAAAATTTATGGCAAACACGAAAAACTGTTTCGAAGAAACTGAGAGAACAATTAAAAATAACGAGAA